>BSBK01001565.1:602500-630000 GCA_027943335.1 Chamaecyparis obtusa | reverse complement strand
AGGATAAATCTCTATCCCTCTCTATCCTTGCAAATTTTAAAATGATAGCATGATATTGTATTTTTAGAAGCAATCAATTTAGTTGTGTATATTGATCAATTTATAACATTAGATTCATTTTCATAGAAGACTATATGTTATAATTAGATTGATTGATATACCAACTTTATCACATATAATGCACCTAAGCCCAACAAGTAAAATATTAACCATGTAGAAGTGAAGAGAAAATAAAGTTTCACATACAAATTTAAATGAATGGGCAAATGGAGACCTACAGGTCTCTGGAATTTGTATGGGAAAAAAAATCCCATACAAATCCTTGCCATAGTCATTTTTATAATAATATAATTGTCCACATGTATTCTAAACAAATAAAATATTAATGACAATTTCATTGCACCACACTTTCTTTATTCTACCAAAAAGTGGTCAATCTTGGCATTTAATATTTATGTTTTTTTCTTGTCTAAAATAATATCTTTCAAATATACTTGCTGACATGTACTTTAATGTGTTCTTTCACTTTTTTGTAAGCCCTTAAATACCCCTGTGTGAGTTTTGGACTTGGCATTATTTTGGTATGGGGTGGGGCCCAAACCCCATGCCTCCATCTTGTCACCCTCTCCTTGGTCCCCTTAACCTCTCCTTACCTTGTTTTAAGATTTGGCTAAGGCATTTTGTATTGAGGTTTTAGGTGGGCCCTCCAAAACTTACTAACTCCTTTTTGCAGATTTCTTCCTTCCTAAAATTTTGCACCCCTTTGGCTTGCATAGAATGAAGACTTCTCTCTCTTGGCACGTGAGTCAAGAGGGGGAAAAGAAAAAGGGAAGTTAGAGTAGGGGGTAGCTGTTTAGATAGGGAGCTAGGAAAGCTAGGGTGTAGCTTAGGATGTGATGGGAGACTAGGATAGGGAGTAGGTGATTAGGTAGAATGTTTAGGTTAATAAGTGGGTTAGTAGAATGGTTAAGATAGTTTAGGGGATTAGTAAGTAGTGTTAGTAATTTTTTTTTTGAGATGCATGACAATGTTAGTAAATAATAGGTATTTTATTAAACATAATAAATAATCCTTATTAAATGATCTGTTAGTTGTTTAACATTAGTTATTGTATAATTTTTTTAATAATTTATATTTAATAATAATTATTGGATAATATTTAATAATTTATAATTAATATTATTTAATAATTAGGTTAATTATTTAATTTAGCAAATTATTCATTAGTGAGTATTAAATTGGGATTTTAGGGTAATCACAAAATTTAGGCCTTTAATTAAATACTTTTGTACACTAATAGATGTATTAAATGGTAACTGATATAATTAGTACCACTTAATACTTTATTATATGCTAACTGTTATAATGATGTTTATGTGTACTGTTTATCAAACACAATAATAATTAGTACAAATCAACTTTGTAAACGAAAAATATGCATAATAAGTTGTCTTGTAATATTGCAATTTAGGGTTGGCAGTATGCTCCCTAGGGATGAACAAAATGGGCTATTCTTTAAAATAAAATGTAACTTAAATTCTCGAACATCGAATTGGTCTAGCCAATACGTTGGTTATTAAATATTCTTTTGTTTTAGTATCACAACAATTTTTAAATCAAACCCTATGACCCAGTAAAGCATAACTTTGTCTATAGTCTCATTTGTTTGACATCAATATAGTTGAAATTAAATGTGGTACCCTCATAAACAAACATTAATGTTAGGCTAACTTCGATTATAACTTCTCCACCTAGATAGAAACCATTGTTAAAACTTAATCAACTAGTAACCTTTAGGAACCAACATTTGTAGAGAGATTGATCTCCGACTCATTTAGGATCTTTTGACTTGAGCACTTGTAATCCACAACAATATCTTGGGCTTATTATCTCCTTAAAAAATAATAATAATTTTGGTGTATTTTTAGAATGTAATTTGATGGGCACGACAGAAGGACATATGTTCCTAAAGGTATCCAAGTCCTCTGTAATTAAGATAGGGAGGGAGGGGACATGTCTACCACCGATTAGTGGGGAATCATAAAATCTCAGTTTAGGAATGGTTAGATCACCCCTAATATTATTAATCACTAAATATAAATTACCTAGATACTTCCATTTGAAGATATGCCCACAACGCCATCATATGGCCTATTTATCTAGATCCACTTGTATTGAAGAGGCAATGAACATAGCTAGGATATCTGAATTAGCTCTATATCTATCTATGTTGGAAATTTATTCTCTACCAAGAATCCTAAAAATAACTCTAACTACCAAGAAATGGGAAGAAAGCATAATCTTTTAAAGTCTTGCCCCATTAATGGCTACATCAAAGGCTACCTGATTCTTCGGGCCAGGGTGAACCCACAATAGTGGGTTACACTTTTTTGCCTGAACGGACACTGAACTCTATGTTTTGAAAAAAAAAAAGATTCGGATGCATATTGTTGTTAAACCGTCTAAAATCAGAAGATGAAGTAAATTAGAGTCTTTTAATATTTTTTGTCTAGATTCTAAATATATTTTTTATTTTTATTTTTTAATTGATTTGAATGGTTTTTTCTTTCTCTCACAAAAACTGGTATGTTGCTGAAAACATCATTTTCAGAGAGTTACATTGTTTTCATAGAGCATAACTTTTTTTCTAAAATAGATATCAATGTGATTATTTTGAATTTAGTTTTTTAACATCCATACAGAGGGCATGCAATTGGTTTGATGACATTATCATGACTATTTCATATTTTATTAATGTTTGAAGTTGACTAAACTGTAATTTGACATACCTTGACTACATAGCTTATAACTTGTTGTGTATTTGTCCAATTTCATTTTTATTTTTTTTGATAGAAAGATAACTTCAATACCTAGGGCATAGATATTTTTTAGAATTTTTTTTCTCTCATTTACTATTTTTCCATAACCGTCAAACATAGAGGTAGACATACGGTGAAATATCTATGTTTAGTAAAACTAAAAATACAAAGTCATAATAAAATTAATATACATTAACATTATAATCATTGGAAAGATTTTTCTCAGTACTACCTTACTACATACATAATTTTGTCAAATGGATTCATTTGATTTTCAAAAAGATAAATTCGAAGTGATTTTTTGTCAGCATTTTAATAGGTGCAAAGGAGACTCCATTATAGGTATGAATGAGAAGTATAGATGTTATATCAATGTTTTTTTTTTATCTAAGAGGCTTTGACCTAACCATTTGTAATGAAATCCTTCAAATAGAACCTCTCAAGGCTTAAATCATCATATTTTATTAAAAATATGTTATTTCAGCAAAAATCAACATCTCTAAAAAAGTGTAACCCACTATTGTGGGGTCACTCGCCATGAAGCTTAATGGGGGTATCCATACTTTGAAAAGGGATATAGATCTCAAAATGGAAGGAGAAAGGGTAATCTATATAAAGATCTACAAGCATGGAATCCTTATGATTAGGAGATTTTAGAATGTTTCATTTCCTTCAAGAATTTGTGATGTTATAGAAAATGATTATTATGAATAAGATAAATCTTTCTTATAAAGTCTAACATTTCCATATCTACATGAAAATTTATGGAAATAGATTTTACTTATTTGAAGCTATTTCTTAGTAAAGAGAAATAAATTAGTAGTAAACTAAGCTAAAAAATATCTAACCTAGAAACCATATTTAGAAAAATCCATAAACTCAATACTTAGAACATGATATTAAACACAAAGATCTATAACTATACAAAATTATATCTGATCTTAAACATTTATAGCCATATTTTTAATAACAACATTTGAAAGGTATCTTAAAAGTTTGTCTTCTGCCAAATCTAAGGAAAATTTATGAAAGAGCCATACCATTAATATAAAAACTATAGAAAAACCTAGTTACTAATACTAATAAAAGGGGAAATCCTAGGATATTTATATTATACCCTACTAACCCTAAGAAAAATATTTCTCCTCATCACAATGATCAATATTTTTTTCCTTTAAGTACCAGTTCATTCCCTTCCCTTCACAACAAATCCTGACCTACATCACATTCAGGAGAAACATCTAGTTCCTCTTATTAGTGGGAAGTCTCTTCTAAAAAGTAATGACATCCTTGATGATCAAAATGGGATAAAATCAAACAACACTATTACTAATCCCATATTCATTACAATTGGGGATACATAGATTGTCATCAATATTCTCTAGGACAGTATCTAACTCATTCAAAAGGAATTTATTAAACAAGTTGTTACATAGATCTCTTATCGCTGCCTTATCCCTATCTACATGGAGGATTGTATCTATAAACATGGCTATTATTTCAGTATTTTTCTTAGGATGAATCTCCTGCACCAAAAATTCCTTACCCACAATCTTCAATTCAACCCTAAATATAAGCTTATGTTTTACTTTTATCATCTTTCCTAACCTAATCTCTAATATTTCCCCCCAAAATGACATTTCCTTCTTTCTTGCTTTCATCTGAATTGGGGTATCCATATTTTGATTGATTCAAAAAATGCTGCTATAGTAGAGGATTACTAATGCCTCTACGATATTTAAATAGTCTACAAAAGTTCAAAATTAATTACTCATAATGAAAATCTATAACCTACAATAATGAGCCATTACTTATCTTTCCTACACAATCTCCTTCAAATTTTATTCTCATTTCATTACTTCTAATTGTATCATTATTGCATTGTATTCAATGTCCTCTTAGATGGAGGACTATCTTTTATCATGCTTCTTTGTGCTAAAAACTAAATAATAATGGCACCTAGAAAGGTGATAAACTAACACATCTCCCTTACTTAACATGATTTTTTATTATCGTGAGAAGAAATGAATACTATAAGATAATTATTATGGAGCCTATGGCTTTTTATATTTGCGAGGTGATACTTTTAATCACCTTAATATGCTGCCTAAAAGGTATTTTGTAATTTAAGCGATTAAGGAGTGTAATTTAGGGATCCTATTTGAATATTAATTTAACTACAAAGAGGCTTCATGATATCGAACTTTGAGCTAAGATACATATGTGGTGGAATATTAGTTTGATTTTACTCATATATTTCTAGGAGGGTTCTATTAATTTAATATTTTCTCTACTAAAATTTCTTTGATGAAATCTTTGTCTATGCTACTGTTGGCTAAAGAGTCAGCCTCCCTATTTCCTTCTCTCTAAATATTCTTAATATTTGTGTTTTAAAATTGATCGATAAGTAAATGGCCCTATTCAAATGAGAGTTTAATTTCCAATTGAGTGTTTTCCTAGTTCTTAGGGCAATAATAATTATCTATGAATCACCTTTAATTTCAAGATTAAGGATATTAAATTCCTTACATAACTGTAATCCTTTGATGACCACAATACATTCAACCATATTATTTGTTGTTTCATTAATTGGTTTGGCTAATTTAACAAAAATTTCACCAGTGTGAGTTCTAATTATGCATCCAATACTGAAATTCCCAGGGTTACCATGAGAAGTACCATCAAAGTTAAGCTTATACGAACCTGATTTAGGTGGAATTAATTTCCAATTATCTCTAAGCAGTTTTCTTTTGGTGCCCCCTTACCAAACATCGAAGGAATGTTTAATGCTTTCCAATTACTTCTCATGATGCCATCCCAGGAAGAAAAGAGACCTTCTTTAAAGTTCCTATGTTTAAGTCGATTATTCATAGTTTCAATAATAGATGCTTCTATTTTATTGGCCAGGGAACACACATTCATACCTTTATCTTGAAATATTCTCCTATTTCTTTCTTTCCAAAGCTCCCAGACAATAGTTGAAGGACCCATTTCCCATAATCCTTAATAGAGTTTGTTCCTAAAATGTAAGGACCGAGAATTAAGAAAATCCACTAGGTTATTTTGTTTTACAGTTGACCATTGAAGTTTCTGTATGAACCAATTCCAACAATACTGTGCATAATCATAGTTAAGTAAAATATGATCTACCGATTCTTCACTTTTTTCACATAAAGGGCATCACGATGGACCTTCAAATCCTATCCTTTTAAACCATTTAGATGTTAGGATAGGTTTATGTAGGGTGACCCAAAGGAAAATTCCATATTTCAGAGTTACTAATTTATTCCAGCATAAGTTGATTGGGATTTCTATCTTTTGAATATTTTGAGTTTTGATAATATTTTGATATCTATCTTTTACCTTATAAGATTCATCATTAGATCCACATCAAATAATTTTATCAGTAGAAAACTTTGGTGATATGCTTCTGGTCTTTAAAATGTTGTGGAGGATTTCCTTATCTACCAATGAAAATGGGGTATTTTATAAACTTTTCCACTGCCACCCTTGCACGAGGGAGTTGTTAATGGAGATATAGTCTTTGAACTTTGATCCCCATGTATGTTTTAAGGTTTCAATAATATTATTGTTAATAAATAAATCAATTAAAGGGACATAAACACCCCATGAGTCTTCCCAAAAAAGGGGCATCCTCCCCATTTCCTATATCCCAAGACAACCTCACATTAATCAAATGTCTACAATCTGTTATGAAATTTCAAATTTTGGATCCTTTTGTAGGATTATATGATCTAAAGATATTGATTGAAATAATATCCTTAACATATTTGTTAAGGAGAATCACTACCCATTTACTTTTAGGGTGCATCATGATCCTCCACACTAATTTTTGCTCCTAGAGATAAATTTTGCCAATGTAAATTCTTAATACCTAAGCTAACATTTTCTATCCAAGACAATATATTTCCCCATTTGATTGTGTCAATCCTCTTCTTTTTTGAGGTTCCTTTCCAAAATAAGTTTCATAATTGTTTATCTAAACAAAATTTAACTTTTCCTAATAAAGGTAATATTGACATTCAAAAAGTCAGAATGACTGAGAGAACTGATTTAATCATGTTACCCTGCCAACACTAGACAACCATCTACCTTTCCAATAATCCTTCCTATTGGTAATTTGTTTTCAAAAATAGCTTCCCATAATTTTTTTACTCAAGTACCAGTTTCCAAAAGAATCCCCAAGTATTTACAAGGAAAGTTACCTTCTTTAAAACCTAGAATATTGCAAATTTTTAGGTTGGTTTGAATATCGGTGTTCATCGTTATATATGAATTCCTCTCCTAATATTTTAAGGAATGCTTCCTCAATCAATTGATGCTTATAATTCATGATATCTTCTAATTGCTTCTACAAAATGTAATCTATGATTTCCATCTACTTTTTACTGCTTGCCAATTTATTTGGGGTGTCCATAGCTATCTTGCTTTCCTGTGAAACAAAGGAACTTGGCTCTTCTATAGATAACTTATTTCCTGATAATCTCCCAATACTAGTGTTACCCATTCTTAGATGCTATATCCTTGTATTTAAAGGTTTGTTATTTTAGGTCTTCCTCTATTCCTAGATTTGCTAATTCATCTGCCCTTTGATTGCCTTCTCAATATATATAGTTAATTATGACCTTATCAAAGGATTGGCATAATGTGATAGCCTTTTATAAAATTGAATCTAACCTCCACTTAAGGAGAGATCCCTTTCTTAAGGCATTGATAATAATTGTTTAGTCCCCTTCAATCTCTAATTTCTTGCAGCCAACACTCTTGCATAATACAATACCTTCCACTAAAGCCATTAATAATGCCCATTTATTAGTTTCTATTCCTTTAGATTTTTCTACCTTTTCTATCTCCTCACCTTCTAAGTTATGGATACTACATCCAATGCCTTCTCTACCCAGATTTCCTCGAGATTCCCCATCAAAATTTAGTTTAAACCATCCTTTTTTGTGGGGTATCCACTTATAGGTTTCATTCTTCTTGGATGTAATGTGCCCTCCATTTCCCACAAAGGGAGGAAGTTTAAGACCTATCCATTTTCCCTTCATTTTTTCATCCTAGTGAGACATCTTTATTTCCTTTTTCTGCTTATTCATGACCCGATTATTGGTAAGTTCTATGGTTGAGGTTTCTATCTTTTTAAGGATTTTCTTTGCATCCATCTTATTTTCTTGAAATATCCTTCTATTATGTTTCTTCCAAAGTTACCATAAGATAATAGAGGTGGAAGAAATCTATAATGAGCCATATATGCTTTCCTTTTTGAGGAGAGGCCAAGCTTGAAGCATGTCCGAGATTGTTGTTGGGAAGGTTGATGTCCAACCTAATTATGAGCATAGCCATGTCCCACACTGTCTAGAGAAGGGGCATTATAAGAATAAATAATCAATAACTTCTTCCTATTTTCATATAAAGGGAATCTACTTGGTCCCTGGTAACCCATTTTCCTAAATCTTTTAGTTGTTAAGACCTTTATGCTCCAAACCAACCAAGTAAAAAGTCATGCTTTGGAAAAACATGCCTTATTCCAACATAAAGTCATAGGTAGAGTATCCTTTGTGTTAATATTCTTTGATCTCAGAAGTTTATATCCTTCCCTCAAGTTGTATTCCCCACTTTTACTTCCATCCCACATCAACTTGTCCTTTCCTAAATTGAAAGTTGTTTTCCTTTCTACCAAAATTTTATTTAGAGTTTTTTTTTGAGGAGGGAAGGTTTATATCCTTAAAATATTTCCACTTCCATCCCATCCCATCTTCCTCTAAGGTCACATAGTCTATAACTCTCTTTCCCCACATGGCTTGAAGAATATTTCTTGACTAGACCAAGTCGACTTCTATCTCCATAGCTTTATAACCTCCCCAAGAGTCTTGCCATAAAATAACTTCTTCCCCTCTCCCGAGATTCCATGTCAGTTTTTCTTGAATGAGAGATCTACAATCCATCATAAAATTCTAAATCCTCAACCTCGTAGGAGGTGATTTCTCCCTAAAAATGTTAATAGGATCAACATTAATGAGATATTTATTTGCTAGTATCCTATCCCATTTAAGGTGGGGGTTTCTAAATATTTTCCAAATTATTTTGGCTCCAAGGGCTCTCCCTTGGAGATTGATGTCCTTAATCTCTTCTCCCCCTTCATCTTTCGACCTACACACCTTGTCCCATGCCAATAGGGATATTTTTCTCTTTTCCCATGTTCCTTTCTAGAAGGAAGTCCATAAGAGTCTATTGAGTTCCTCCCTCTTGTTTCCTGGGAGGTCAATACATGATAATTGATATAAGGGTTGTGTCAAGAGGACTGATTGAATCATAGTGGCTCTACCAACTACTAAGAGCCAGTTTCCTTTCCATGATTCCATTTTTTCCTTATCTTTTTAGTTGTACATTCCCATAGTTTTGTCAAACATGTCCCTATATCTAGAGGTAGTCCCAAATATTTGCATGGTAGACTCCCTTTGTTAAAATTTAGAATATGGCATATTTGCTACTCTAAATCGGGATGAGTATTAAAAAATAAGATCTGCAACTTCTCTAAGTTAATCTATTGGCTTGGTGCCATAGTATATTGACTTAGGGTTGTTTTTTATGCTTTGGCTTCCTCAATAGTGCTTTATTTGTATAACATAGTATCATCCACAAATTGCTAATGAGTAGTGGGATCTAAGTCATTTGTAATTTTAATACCATTAATTGTTCCTTTATTTTGAGAATTGTTTAATGATCTTCCCAATGCTTCTGCCATCAAGATGAAAAGAAAGGGGGATATCAAATTCCCTTTTTTGAGTCCTCTATTTATCCTAAAAATCCTTTGGGTGACCCATTCACCAAAATTGATAATTTAGGAGTAGAAATGCATTCATAGATCAGGTTGACCAATTGTTTTTCAAACTTGAAGGCTTCTAAGCACTTCCTCAAAAAACTCCAGTCCACCCTATCATAGGCCTTTTTAATATCCAATTTAATTAACATGCTAGGTTCTTAGTTATTTTGAATTGCGTGTATGGCCTCTTGTGCAATTATTACCCCATCATAGATAGATCTTCCCAGAACAAACCTTGTTTGTTCTTCACTAATTAGATTGGGTAGTAGTTTTTGGATTCTAATCACCATATTCTTAGTAAATAATAAATATAGAGTATTACAAAGTGCTATAGGTCCAAAATCATTGAAATTTTCTAGTTTCTCCTTCTTTGGGATCAGAGCTATGAAAGTATTATTCACTTCCTTTAGAAGTTTACCTAAGTTTCTTACTCCCTCTAATGCTTCTTTTACCTCTTCCCCTATGAAGTTCCAACATTTCTAAAAGAAACATGCTAGAAACCCATCAGGCCCTGGAGATTTGTCTAGGTTCATTTTCCTAAGGGAATCTTCTACTTCTAGTACGATCATTTTACCAATAGTTTTTTATTTTGTTTGTGAGAAATTAGCCTTGGAATATTTTTTATAATGTTTTCTTGTGCATCTAGATTCAATAAACCTTTGTTGTTAAATATTTCCTCAAAATAATGAACAACTTCATTTGTTATCCCCTCAGGTCCCTCCACTTTTTCTCCTTTATTTTTAATGGACATTATCATGTTCACTCTTCTCCGTTGCTTGGTACTATTATGAAAGAATTTTGTGTTTCCACCCCCTGCCTCTAGCTAAGATTCTCTTGATTTATGTCTCCAAAATATCTCTTCTTTAGCTAAGACCTACCCATACTCTTTTAGCAATTTATTTTCATATTCATATAAGGGCATGTCCATCCCTTTTTCTATTACCTCCTTATTTAGATTCTCCAATTTATCTTCCAATGCTTCCTTATTTTTAAATATATTTCTAAAGTGTTCAACATTCCAAATCTTAAGCCTCTGCTTAATAATTTTAAGTTTATTTACCACTTGGTAGAGTTTAGACCCAACTATCTCTATTTATTTCCACCATCTCTCTAACATTTCCAGAAAACCATCAGCTATAAACCACATCT
Organism: Chamaecyparis obtusa; assembly: GCA_027943335.1. Taxonomy (NCBI): domain Eukaryota; kingdom Viridiplantae; phylum Streptophyta; class Pinopsida; order Cupressales; family Cupressaceae; genus Chamaecyparis; species Chamaecyparis obtusa. Next base: position 619,188 of record BSBK01001565.1, on the reverse strand, counting down.
TTTCAAATTTGAAAGGGCAATTGTCTGGCCTCTTGTCCACCAGACTCTTGAGTTCAACTAGATAGTGATTTGAACTAGATATATGCTTTACCTCTGATTCTCTTGTCCAATTTTTTCACTATGAAGCTAAAACATTTTATTAGATTATTCCATGTAAAGCATTCTTTGGATGTTGTAATTTCTAATAGTCCATTCCTGTTTATCCAATCATTAAAGTCTTTTGCTACTTTTGGAAGTATATGTGTCCCTCCCCAACTTTTTTGAGGTTTTAGTGATAGTATAAAAGTCCCCTCCTATGATAGATACCTCTTCTTAAGATTCTAACAAATTTTCTTTGATTTCCTTCCACACTTTCACCTTCTCCATATTAGGAATGGGACCATAAACATTGAAGATCCTAAAACTTAACTTTGTTTGGGAACTTCTAACTAGACCATAGCTCCAATTTACGTGGTCTTTAATTTTTGTGATCATAAAAAATCTTGGGTTCCAAATAAACACTAAACCCCCTGAAGCTCTCCTAGCTAGAGATCTCCAAATTTCCCTAAAACCTAGTTTTTTCTTTAAATTAACTATGTTACTCTTATCTAATTTAGTTTTTTTGTAGCATTTTGATTCCTTCTTTTGTATTTGATATAAAACATTCTAAGATTTTTTTTCTTGTTAGGGGCATTTAATCCCCTAACATTCCATGTTAGGACATTCATTGTGATTGGGAAGGAACTTCCCCTTCCCCACATTAAAGATATCAGTTAATTTGGTTTGTCCTACTATACCCCCATCCCTTATTTTCATTTGTAGAAGATATTTTCTACCTCACTTTTTGTTGGTTTTAGTGTAGTTAGGGGTATTCTTGCTAGATGTGTTGCAAAAATTCCCAACGACTCTTGTTCTTTCTATTCCAAATTCTCCAGCTCCATTGAAAATAATCTAATTCATCTTTTTCCAGTGGATCATCTCCTTCTAGAAACTCCTTTATCAACAACTCTCTTTATCTCACAACTTTCTCTTTGTCGCATATTTCATCCATAAATTGATCCATTAGATCATTGACCAAAAAATCATACAGATGTTCAAAGATAATCCTAACCTCCTCCTCCACCCAAGCTACGTTATTCTACCTCTCTTCTGAAGGGCTAGTTGATCTGAATGTTCCTACCTCTTCTTTTAATGCTAATACCTTCTGGCTCTCCTTCTTTTCTATCTAATTTCTCAAGCTTCTGACTTGTTATAATTTTGAAGCCCCCTCCTACCTCATTTAGTGTTACTAAGATACCTTCTAAAATATTATTAATAGTATGTCCATCTTCTTTCCCTTCTAGGATATTTGTCTTGCCTGATTCCTTGTCTTCTACAATCTCCCCTTCCTCTATATCCAAAACATGAGTGCTTGGAACTTATTCTGATGGTTTTAAATTCCTCTGATAACTTTGTGTCTATCCATTCTTACTTATTTTAATTTCTCTTCAAAATCTACTTTTAGCTCTGATTTGAGGAATTCTAGTCGGATTTCATAAACTTCTTCTAGACCTTGAATAAAGATTGGGTTTAAGGATTTGATATTAATATCCATGTTTACTACTATTATGCTATTAGACTGAGGAAAGGCCATCTTCAACATTCCTACATACTGGCCTAAGTGATTCCCTATTTCCTTGAAGAATTATAAGTTTATTAATTTTACCAGAATGTTTAGGAGAAGGATAACTCTATCTACTTTAAAATTTACTAAATTACTAGGATCTTATTTTGGTTTCCAATCTAAGATTGTAAAATTGCATTCTTTAAAACTAGGTTTTTCATCCTTAAGAAAACTATTCTTAACCTCAATAGAGTTACATTTAACAAAGAAGAAACCATCTGAGAGAATCATGATACTTACCTTATCCTTATATTCAAATACAAACCATTCCACTATTTCCTTCATAAGAGTACCAATACCATTCCATATTACAAAAATGCCATATCTCTTGCATAGATCCATCATTTTTTCAATTTGGCCAGATCTCATGTTTATTATCAATTCTGATGGTGGTATAACCCTCTTTACCTTATTACTATTAGTAAGAGCAGGTCGAGGGGGAGTGATTCCATCAAAATTTTTACTATCTAGGACATTTAAGGAAATTTTGGTATAGATTTAGAAATAATGATCCCTTCTAGGTTGAAAGGGTTTTCAACCCCATTTTTTTGGTTTCACCTTATTCCATTCATTATGGTTTTCTTTATTTTGACTTCAAGCAGGGAATTAATGATTCCAACCATAAAATTCTTAGCATATTTTGTGCATTCAAAGAATAAAAATTGATCATTTAGTCTTTCTACCAAGAAAGCTTCCTTTCACAGAATAAATCCTTCCTTTGTTAGATATATCATAGGATAATCCTCCTGATGAGGGTTACAGAAGCAATGGTCACCCCATATTCCTCTCTCTATTTTAGAAATTGTAGTAGATGTGATTATATATTTACTGTGTTCATTGGGAATCTGGGAGAAGGAAGCCCTAGGATGCCTTGCTCTCAGATATGCATTGATATCTGTCCTTGGATTGTCTACTGACTATAAATGTCGAAACCTAGTTTTCCATATAGGGTTTCTCTAATTTTTCACATGAAATTGCAGAGCCATTCTTCAATATCTAATGTTACCCTTTTTTAGTTAGTTAGTCTATTTTAAAACATTACAAAAACTTTAGAAAAATGTTGGAAAATATTACAAAAATAGTAGAAAAATAAACTAAACAAACATCAGAACATTATACACAAAATTAGAGATATTATAATCATCAGAACATTATAACCATTCAGGACATTCATACCTAAATTAAGCCCTATTATTAAATGAATTCTAGAACATTAATTGAATTTTAACATAGCCTTACTAAATAACCTTAATTAAAGTGATACCTGGAAAACAAGTTCTAGTTGAAAACTTTGATGCACATTATGATAAAAATATTTAACACGAGGTCATTGTGTCCATTGCCTAAACATGACAAAGGAAAATCCATTAAATCAAACTAAAATATAAACTATACAAACATATTCGATAAGTACACCATCAAGAAATAGTGAAGAAAATAGTTCCATGTGTCAAATATCAAGTTATTAAAAATAAAGGGCTAAATGAAATGTTACTACACACTTGAGAAAAGTTACACTTCAAGGAACTACATCAAAGCCTCCTAATTGTAACTAGGTAAGCTCCTAACTATGCTTTAAACCTACTTAAATTGTCTAACCATAAATTATGATTCATCTTAACCCTAATAGTAATCCAATCCTAGCCATAATTAAGTAGAAATTGTAATTGGATTAGAACCCTAAAGATAACCATGTAACTTAACTGAATTTTAAGTTGTAATCTTAAAATAAATTAGATTACCTTTTAAGTTCATTACATCTTCTTCTATTTCATTAGGAGCTACACATAGAAATATGGACTAAACAAGTTGTTTTACTTAAATGCAAGTTATTGAAGAGGTGTTTAAATGTGGTTTATGTGCACACATGTGTAAATATGAAAGTAAATTATAAATGTCATTTCTTTTTCATGTTTCTTAAATGTGAAAATTGAATATATATATGTTACGTTTATTTTAGAATTATTTTATGCATGTTATGTATGTTCATGTTTTGTTCATTAAATAGACTTATTTTATTTCAGACTTAAATAAATTCTAATAAGTTTAAAATGTTAAACATGTTCTATCTTGATCTAATTACAAGTTATACTAATGCTACATAAATACATACATACATACATACATACATAGAAGTTAAAAGGTCAATTTATCTTTAAATTTAATGTCATACATATTTTACATACATGTACAAGAATATGTAAGTTAAAAGCAATTAAGCTTTAACTAATGTCATATGTATATTTTTCATATATTTAAGTTAAAAATAATTAATCTAACTAATGTCATATAAATTAATCTAAATTTATGATGTCTTAAGGGGATCTAAACTAATTATAAAACTAATGACATATAAGAAATGTATCTAAACTAATGGCATATATGAAATTTATCAAACTAATGATATATAAGAAATGTATCTAAACTAATGGCATACATGCAATATATCAAACTAATGACATTGTAACTTTAGATCCTCTTAAGACATCCCCTTAAGATGTCATAACTTTAGATCAAACCCTTAATACATCCCCAAGTTAAGACATCTCGTTTAGACATCCCCTTAAGACATCATAACTTTAGATTAGACCCTTAAGACATCCCCCAGTTAAGACACCCCCTTAATACATCTCCTTTACATATCCCCTTTATACATCTCCTTAAGACATCATAACTTTAGATCCCCTTAAGACATCTTAAAATTAGATTAGACCCTTAAGATATCCCCTTATGATACATTATGACCACAAAGGACCCATTTTGTATCATAAGGTACATAATGTGTCCTAAGGGCTCCTAATGTGTCCTAAGGGGTCCCAGGACCACTTATGACCCATTATGACCCCTTATGATATATTATGACCACTTAGGGCCCATTATGTATCATAAGAGTCATAATGTGTCCTAAGGGGTCCTAAGGGGCCCTGATGGGTCCTAAAGGGTCACAGGACCACTTAGGACCCATTATGACCCCTTATGATACATTACAACCACTTAGGACCCATTATGTATCATAAGAGTTGTAATGTATCCTAAGGGGTTTTAGGACCACTTAGGACCCATTGTGACCCCTTATGATACATTATGATCACTTAGGACCCATTATGTATGGTAAGGGTCATAATGTTTCCTAAGGGGTCATAATGTGTCCTAAGGGGTCCTAAAACTACTTAGGACCCATTATGACCCCTTATAATACATTATGACCACTTAGGACCCATTATGTATCATAAGGGTTGTAATGTGTCCTAAGGGGTCATAATGGGTCCTAAGGGGTTGCAATGTGTCCTAAGGGGTCCCAATGGGTCTTATGACCAATTGTGACCCATTATGATGATACATTAACACCACTTAGGACCCATTATGTATCATAAGAGTCTTAATGTGTCCTAAGGGTTTGTAATGTGTTCTAAGGGGTCCTAATGGGTTCTAAGGGGTCCTAGGACCACTTAGGACCCATTGTGACCCCTTATGATAAATTACAAAAATTTAGGATCCATTATGTATCATAAGGGTTGTAATGTGTTCTAAGGGGTCGTAATGTGTCTTAAGGGGTCCTAAGGGGCCCTAATGGGTCCCAATGAGTCATAATGTGTCATAAGGGGTCCTAGGATTACTCAGGACCCATTATGACCCCTTATGATACATTACGACCACTTAGGACCCATTATGTATCATAAGGTTCCTATTGTGTCCTAAGGGGTCCTAAGGGACCTTAGGACCACTTAGGACCCATTATGACCCCTTATGATACATTACAACCACTTAGGTCCCATTATGTATCATATGATTTGTAATGTGTCCTAAAGGGTTGTAATGTGTCCTAAGGGGTCCTAAGGGGTTCTAGGACCACTTGGGACCCATTATGACCCCTTATGATACATTATGACTACTTAGGACCTATTATGTATCATAAGAGTTGTAATGTTTCCTACAAGGTTGTAATGTATCCTAAGGGGTCATAATGTGGCCTGAGAGGTCCTAATGGTTCCTAAGACAAATAAGGACCCATAGTGACCACTTATGATACATTACAACCACTTAGGACCCATTATGTATCATAAGGGTCGTAATGTGTCCTAAGGGGTCTTAAGACTACCTTGGACCCATTATGACCCCTTATGATACATTACAACCACTCAAGACCCATTATGTATCATAAGGGTCCTAATATGTTCTAAGGGGACATGATGTGTCCTAAGGGGTCCTTAGGGGCCCTAATGGGTCCTAAGGGGTCATAGGACCACTTAGGACCCATTATGTATCATAAGAGTCATAATGTGTCCTAAGGGGTCCTAATGGGTCCTACAGGATTCTAGGACCACTAAGGACCCATTATGATGCCTTATGATACATTACGACCACTTGGGACCCATTATGTATCATAAGAGTTTTAATGTGTCCTAAGGGATATAAATGTGTCCTAAGGGGTCCTAGGATCACTAGGACCCATTATGATCCCTTATGATACATTACGACCATTTAGGACCCATTATGTATCATAAGGGTCATAATCTGTTCTAAGGGGTTGTAATATGTCCTAAGGGGCCGCACGACTACTTAGGACCCATTATGTATCATATGGGTCATGATGTGTTCTAAGGGGTTGTCATATGTCCTAAGGGGCCCCATGACTACTTAGGACCCACTATGACCCCTTATGATACATTATGACCACTTAGGACCCATTATATATCATAAGGGTTGTAATGTGTCCTAAGGGTTTGTAATGTGTCTTAAGGGTCCTAAGGGGCCCTAATGGGTCCCAAGAGGTCCTAGGACCACTTAGGACCCATTATGACCCCTTATGATATATTACGACCACTTAGGACTCAATATGTATCATAAGATTTGTAATGTGTTCTAAGCGGTCATAATGCATCCTAATGGGTCCTAGGACCACTTAGGACACACTATGACCCCTTATGATACATCACAACCACTTAGGACCCATTATGCATCATAAGAGTCGTAATGTGTCCTAAGGGGTTGTAATATGTCCTAAGGGGTCCCAATGGGTCATATGACCACTTAGGACCCATTACGACCCCTTATGATACATTACAACACATTAATACCCATTCAAACACATTAGGACCCATTACTACCCATTATAACACATTAGGACCCATTAAAACACATTAGGACCCTGATGATACATAATGGGTCCTTAGGGGTCCTAATGCGTAATAAGTTTCTTAATGTGTCATAATGGGTCCTTAGACCATTTAGGACCCATTATGACCCCTTATGATACATTAAAAGCACTTAGGACTCATTATGTATCAGAAGGGTTGTAATGTGTCCTAAGGGGTCATAATGGGTCCTAAGTAATCTTGTGACCCCTTAGAATCCTAATGTTTAATGGGTCCTAATATTTTCTAATAGGTCTTAATGTGTCATAATGGGTCCTAACATGTCCTAAAATGTCCTAATGGGTCCTAGGTCCCCTTACGACCAATTAGGACCCCTCATGACCCATTAGGACCTATTAGGATGTCTAAATGGGATATCTTCAGGGGATATCCAAAGGTGATGTCATAAGGGTCCAATCTAAAATTACGATTTGTTAAGGGGATCTAAAGTTATGATGTCCTAAGGGGATCTAAAGTTATGATGTCTTAAGGGGATGTCTTAAGGGTTTGATCTAAAGTTACGATGTCTTAAGGGGATGTCTTAAGGGGATCTAAAGTTACAATCTCTTAAGGGGACGCCTTAAGGATCTAAAGTTATGATGTCTCAAGGGGATGTCTTGAGGGTCCGATCTAAAGTTACAATGTCTTAAGGGGATCTAAAGTTATGATGTCTTAAAGGGATGTCTAAAGGGGATATAAAGTTACAATGTCTATACATAACAACATACATAAAAGAATTTATAACTATATATCAAAACCATTGAACCGTCAAAGCATACATATAACAAAATACATAAAATCATACATTAAAGAATACATAAAAGAACATATAAATATATATTAAAACCATTGAACCATCAAAGCATACATAGTTCAACATACATAAAAGCATTTATAACTATATATTAAAACTATTGAGTTCCATCAAAGCATATACATAGTTCAACATACATAGAAGCATTTAAAAAACTATATATTAAAACCATTGAACCAAGCATGCATAACTATATATCAAAACCATCAAACCACATGTCAAAATAAATAATGATAATCTAATATTAAAATCATCAAACCACATGTCTCAAATTGCAACTTTGTCACTATAACCAAGTGACTGTAATGCAAATTTTTTTGGCTAGACATACATTCAATAAATTTAACACCATTTTTGTCTATCTTCATTTACTGATAATAGGTGTCTTCAATAAGAACTGAACTAGTTGGATATGATTGCCCATCGCCATCTACAGTAACTTCTGTAAATTTGTATTTTGCTTTTGTGCATCTTACTAGATAATAATCTACATCTTGTAGGATATTGCTAATGCATTAGGAATATTGTTGGATACATTTAATATGTTTAATCACTACGTTGATTCATGTTGGAATTATTGTTGTTGTAATTCATATTTTGTCACTGATGTCAACATATGTTTCTATGAACAGAACAAGCTGGTTATTACAATGTACAGATACTGTACGAATGATTCAGAATGTGTGAAGTCAGTTGTGTGTATAGAAAGGTGTTGTGATCTTATATCTAAGATCACATGATGTAATATTTCATATTGGCTAAGTTACAGAAGATTTGGTGAAGAATAGTTACTGGACAGTGACAATGGAAGTTGACAGAGTAAGTCTCCAAGTTTTGGGTATATCTTACATGTGATGAAGATTCAGTGTATGTGAGATTATAGGATGATAGATAGGGTACTAAAGAATGTTCGATGGTCTGCAGAAGGTATGAAAAGTAGGATGATGTTAGCTGTGGTGTGTGTTCTTGAGAAGATCTATTTGGAAGCTGACTTGAGAGTTGTAGCATGTATCATGAATGGAAAGCATGATTTATGGATGCCAGTCCTTAATTATTGAATTCTAATTGTTGTATACTTGTTTTAGATACCGTGTGTATCTTAGCAAGAATTTATGTAACTATTTGTATATTAGGAAAACCTAGTTGGCCGACCTGATGGTTTATTTTGTAATAGGGTATTTATGTAAGATCTTTTCTTTTGAAAAGATAATGGTAGAATGAATGTGATGTAAAAGAGGATTATGGAAGCTGCGAGATTCTGTCTGCTAGATGTAGAGTAGAGGATAAATTATATACTTCGTTGGAATTGATCAAGCAAAGATAGTTGCTATCAGATAGTTCAAAGATTGTGTTTCTCCTTACATGTGATTCCTGAAGGTGGACATAACCTTCTTTGGGTAGTGAGCCTACCCTTCTTTTTCTTGACTCCTAAGAGGGTCTTTCCTCTAACAAGGAATATGTACTCTAATGTTTTAATAAACTCCTAACAGGGCTAGATTTTCTAACAAGGATACTATACTCTTAGTACATCATTAGTGGGTGTTAATTCCCACCAGGGTTTTACCTTTAACAAGGTTTCCTCAAAAAAAAATATTGTGTTATTATGTTGGCATTAATTGTGTTCATTTGATTTGATATTTTTGCTATTCAAAGTTTAAAGTTTAATAATTTTTCATATAACTGATTCACCCCCATCTCAGTTGTATTGGTAGACTATTATTACTAACAATTGGTATCAGAGCTACTAGTCCTTAGATAGAAAGCTTAACAACTTGAGGTGATCTTGGAGATGGCATTATATAGGAAGGATAGTCCAAAATTTGATCTTGAAAACTTTGATAGTTGGAAGAACAAGATGTGAATGCATTTTCTATGTTTGGACATTGAATACTAGATGATTACAAAGAATCAGGTGACTATGAATGCTGAGGATGAATTAGTAAAATCTACTGATGATGAAAATAACATATTTTCATATAACATGGTCACAAGGGAAGCACTGATCAATGCACTCTCTGAAGGAGAATTTATTGAAGTTAAAGATCTGGATTCAGCACACAAGATTTGGGTAAGATTAGAAGCACTATATGAAGGATACAAGTTTACCAAGCAAGAAAAGTTATAGAACTAGAAAATAAGGATTGAGAAGCTGCAAATGAAGGATGATGAAAGAATTAGGTCTTATGTAAAGGGTTACAAAGGTTGTGATTGGAATCAAAAATTCTAGAGGCACTTATGAAGAGGAAGAAGTCATTACAAATATCCTTAGATATATGACACCAGTCTACAACACCGAAGCTTAGACTATAGAAGAAATTATACCTCTGACTCTAAACTTTAGCAGAGAAATGTTGATTGCAAAGCTAACTACCTTTGAAGCTGCATAAATGGGAGATTCTACACCTAAAGTTGAAACATCATTTAAAGCATCTACACATAGGAAGATAAGGTCTTCTCTTCTGAGCACCAACAGTGAGAACATAAAAGAATAGCTTGGTGAATATGATGATGAATGGGAACAAATACAAGAAGATGAAATAAAGCTAGATGAACTTGTTGCACTGATCACTAGAAGAGGAAAGAGAGGTAAGGGTAAATTTAAAGGAAAGTTACCTTTGAAATTTTTTTCATGCAATACGATAGGTCACTTTGCATCTAGATGTCCTAAAAGAGCTCCTAAGCACAAACCTAAGTTTTTCAAGCCTAAGGATAAGGAATGTTATTATGCTAGTGAAGGTATTTTTGATGATGATGATTTATATTATGAGGAGATTGGATTTATTGCTATTAAAGATGAAAATCCAATACATGAGGAAAAAGATTTAGTATCACATGTTGATAAGAAATTTGAATGGGTTATAGACAATGGTTTCTCACATCATATTATTGGAGACAAAAACAAGTTTTTAAAACTAATGAAGTATGATGGTGGTGTTGTAAGATTTAGAGACAATGTTCCTACACCTATCATAGGAGTAGGATCTATTACTTTGGATGGAAAGACTAATATTGACAATGTATTTCTTGTTGATGAAATTAAGCATAACTTGCTAAGTGTTGGACAACTGATGGACAAAGAGTATCAATTGAAATTCATTGATGGGAAATGTTTGATCAGAAGTAAGATATGAAAACTGATTGCAACCAGTACTAAATCTAGAGGTATTGTGTTTGAATTAAATACATCTAGAGATTCTTATTTTTTTGCAAAGGTAAATGACAGTTGGTTATGGCACACAAGATTTTATCATGTCAATTTTGATAATATTGTGAAGGCAAACCTGACTAATGAAGTAATAGACCTACCAGAGATTGTGAAACCATTTAACACAATATGCAGAAAATGTCTTATGGGAAAGCATACTAGGAGAAGTTATAAAATAAAATCATATACAACAAAAGGAAGGTTGGATCTGGTACATACAGACCTATGTGGACCTACAAGGAAAAGATCATACTATGGTGAAAGGTATTTTATAATTTTTGTTGAGGATATTATCATTGAAGGCAATGATGAAATATGTAAGAAATTTTCTAAAGAGATGGAAAATTAATTTGAGATGTCCATGATAGGAAAAATGAAATTATTTCTAGGACTACAAATAAATCAGAACAAGAATGAGATTTTTATTTCTCAGACTAAGTATCTTAAAGAAATGTTGAAAAAGTTTGGAATGGAAGATTGTAAACCAGTTGGTACATTCATGGTGACTGGTCATAAACTATCAAATAATGATGAGATAACGTGTGTTTTTCAGACCAATTATAGATCAATGGTTGGTGGATTACAATATCTAACTCACACCAGACCAAATATTGCTAATGTTGTTGGAATTGTGGCTAGATATCAGGCAGAACCTAAAGAGACATGCCTAGCTATTGTAAAAAGGATATTTAGATATCTGAAAGGAAGAATGGATTATGGCTTATGGTATGATAGAAATGATGTCTTTGAACTTCATGCTTATACTGATGCTGATTGGGTAGGGAGTATTGATGACAGAAAGAGTACTAGTGGTTGTGCATTTTTCCTTGGAAAAAGGTTGGTTTCATGGTTAAGTAAAAAGAAAGATTGTATAGCTCAATCTACTACTGAATTAGAGAATGTTGTTGCTGCTATTAACTACACTCAAATTGTTTGGATGAAACAAATGATGAAAGATATTGGAATAACTTTTAATGAACCATTGATTATCCATTATGATAACATCGGTACAATAAACATGTCAAAGAATCCTATGATGCACTCTAAAACTAAGCATATTTATATTAAGTATCACTTCTTGAGAGATAAGGTAGTAGAGAAGGAAATAAGGTTGGAATACAATAGCACAAATGAACAAATAGAAAACATCTTTACAAAGATGTTGCAAAAATATGCCTTTGAGTATCTCAGAGGTATGCTTGGGGTGCATGCCCCTCCTAGTTAGAATTAAATGATGCAAGGATGCATCAGTCTAGAGGTTTTTAGAGCCTTATCATATTTTGGACTTGATGTGTGGATCTACTCCTCAGGGAGAGTGATCATTCAAGACAATTGATGACTTATGGAACCCTTTTCCATTATTATCAAAGGGGGAAAGAGACTATGTGAAAATCCTACGAGAAAGAGACTATGTGGTAAAGGTACTGAGAATAATTTTGGGTTGATGGATTTTTCCATATGTTTCCATCAATGCCAAAGTGGGAGATTTTTGGATATTGCTAATGTATTAGGGATATTTTTGGATACATTTAATATGTTTAATCACTATGTTCAGTGATGTTGGAATTACTGTTGTTGTCATTCATGTTTTGTCACTGATGTCAATATATGTTTCTATGAAGAGAACAGACTGGTTATTACAATGTACAGATACTGTATGGATGATTCAGAACATGCAAATTCATTTGTGTATCTAGGAAGGTGTTGTGATCTTATATCTAAGATCACATGATGTAAAATTTTCATATTGGCTGAGTTACAAAAGATTTGGTGAAGACTGGTTACTGGACATTGACAGTGGAAGTTGATAGAGTAAGTCTCTAAGTTTTGGGTATATCTTACAGGTGATGAAGATTTAGTGTATGCAAGATTAAAGGATGATAGCTAGGGTACTGAAGAATGTATGATGGTCTGTGCAAGGTACATAAATCATGATGATGTCAGTTGTGGTGTGTGTTCTTGAGAAGACCTATTTGGAAGCCGACTTGAGAGTTAAAGTGTGTATCATGAATGACAAGCATGATTTATGGATGTCGGTCCTTAATTATTGAATTGTAATTGTTGTATACTTGTTTTAGATACTGTGTGTATATTAGCAAGGAGTTATGTAATTATTTTTATATTAGGAAAGCCTAGTTCGCCAACCTAATGGTTTATTTTATAAGAGGATATGTATGTAAGATCTTTTCTTTTGAAAAGATAATGGTAGAATGAAAGTGATTGAAAAGAGGATTGTGGAAGCTACGAGCTTGTGTCTACTAGATGTAGAGAAGAGGATAAATTATATACTTCATTTTAATTGATCAAGCAAAGATAGTTGCTATCAGATAGTTCAAAGATTGTGTATCTCCTTACATACACTTATTGTGAATAGTGAGTTCTAAAGGTGGACATAACCTTATTTGGGTAGTGATCCTAGGTAGTGAGCCTACCCTTCTTTTTCTTGACTCCTAACATGGTATGTCCTTTAACAAGGACTATGTACTATAATGTTTTAATCATCTCCTAATAGGGCTAGATCTTCTAACAAGGATACTATACTATCAGTACATCATTAGTGGGTGTTAATTCCCACTGGGGTTTTACCTTTAACAAGGTTTCCTCGACAAAAAATATTGTGTTATTGTGTTGGCATTCATTGTGTTCATTTGATTTGATATTGCTGCTATTCAAAGTTTAAAGTTTAATAATCTATCATACAACTGATTCACCCCCCCTCTCAGTTGTATTGGTGGACTGTTATTCCTAACACATCTTTGACATTTTTGGGATCCACAACCATAATTAAATATCACCTATATATGTGGATCCCATAAATTAAAAATAAGAGTAAGATAAAATTTAAAATCACTTGTGATAAATTAAAATTAAATAAAAGAACATGTATGCGTGCACACCTGTAACAACAAAATTAGAAACATGTTCATTATCAGCTGAATATATAACATCATGAATGTCTGTCATTGTCATAATCTTCAAAAGGAGGCATTCTAATTAACTTTTTCATATCCCATTGTGAAACATATCCTTTTGCAATATTCTCATATTGACTCATTGCATTGTCCTCAACACAGTTAGCACAAAATCATGATTTTTCTCTTACTTGAATCAGTAGAGGCTTGTGGTGTCCTCTATTCATGACTTAATGTAAACTCTAATGCCAACGATTGTTTTAAAATTGTAAGGATTAGATCGATCAATATCTGTTACAAATATGAAATAAAATTTACACATTTTTAGATTAACAATTATGATAAAAGTGAAATGTGCCTGATGAAATTTTAATAGAATTTGAAAAAAATATTTTACCTTTCATTTCCAAAAAATTATGTTTATTGTATGTTGTGTCCTGACTTGAAAAATAAATTTAACACCATTCAACAATTTTCTTTGAATTCTCTATGCTGTAACATAAACATTGAACACCATTTGTAACTACAAGTTCATGTTGGTGAAGTGCACACTTCACACATGATCCTGATCCATCATGCTCTCCTTTTCTGTGTCAACTTTCAAATAAGTTCCATAGAAACTTAACATTGCATCTAGCATATTGCATGGATAGCCATTTAAAGGATTTTGTAGATTCGAATTGTCCTGGGATAAAGTTGTACACATGTATACATAATCATTTAATAAAATTTATCAAATTGAAATCAAATACAAAAAAATATAAATTGAACACACACACACACACACACATGAATTAAAATAAAAGTAAATTATAAGTTAAATGAGAATGAAAATGAATTTTAGTATGTACTTACCTGCACAACTAGCAGACCAAATCCAGTGTTGTGAAGCATTTATCTCGAGATTCACAAGATATTCAAAAAATATTGCAAAACAATGAGCTACATAGCTCTTATCATGAACCTTATCATCACTGATATAGAAATGAACCTCCTTGATGATAATGTGTTCATTTGGATCAATACTTTCTATACCATCCAAATCAAATTGTGCGTGTTTATAGGTCACTTGCAAAAATATTGCAACTTGATTAGAATGATAATATTGAGCTTGAATTTGTGATTGAGGGGAAAATGTATAGTTCTTGGAGAAATCTACTATTGAAAGAATACAACTAGGTGGAATTTTTTTTTTGGAATCATGAAACTATTTAGCTTGCCATCGTGCACTATGACAATGTTGGATATGTGGATAACTGATAGCACAAAATCTGTTCATAAACTCAAGGTAGGGAAATTCACTCTCCTTCAATGTGATTTTTTGGACTCATCTCTTGTCTTAGTTCAGTATGTCTCATGTTCAAATCTCTTCCATAAACTAGCGTTGAAACATCAATATTCTCAATTGTAATGAAAATTTATGAAAATATCCACAATAAATGTATGCACTTTTTATACACTGTACATTAAACTCATCTAAATCTTTCGATTTATCACATAAAATATACTTCATAAATTGTGTCATACTTCCAGGGTTGACCACATTTGAATTAAGTATTGTCATAGATTTTTTATATGATTGCAAGTATAGATGAAACTCAACATGATTTTGACAACAAAAAGTTTCACATACCTTATTTATGTGTACAAAGCAAGGGTACAACCTCTCAAGTATTCTCTGACATGTTTGTACATCTGAAAATTCTTGCTTGAATGCTTCAAATAGTTCACTTTGCGTTATATCTACAAAATGTTTTGGATGTGAAATTTTCATACCAGTCTCTTCATCTTTGATCTGTATAGTTTCCCTTCTATTGGAATAAACATGGGACTGGATGGTCCAATATTCAATGAGCTATCTTTTTACATCTTCAAAATTTTTATCTTTTCGAGAATTGCTACAAATATTTACCCAAATCTTTTCAATGTTTTCATCTAACATATTTCTCTTCATGATATATCTTTGAACAATTCTTCTAGATACATTTGGTAATTTAGAAATTGCTTGAACTTTTTTTCTCTGTGTCAACTTCCTAATAGAAATCGTAGTCATCAACGCTCTACGTGCAACACTTAAATCAACTTCTCGACTTGCGATATTAATATTTTTTAATGGATCTTGCAAAATTTCAAATATTGGTTTATTTACATTGTCTACAGAGCTTTTCCTATTATCAACATTGAACAACTCCAAAACAAGAGTCATTCCTCATTTTTTGAATAGCCTAGCAAATAATTGTGCTCTTCCAAACAAATTTTATTTTAAAAATATTCCTCCCAATTTTTTTTGCAATACAATTTAATTGCACTTTCAGGTACCATTTGTTCAGATAAAATTTGACTGAAAAGAGAATCATCATTCATCTTGATCAAATTTCCCATGCCAAAAGAAATATTTGTACCTTGACAACCAATTTGTTCCCCTACTTGAGTTGCATCTTCTTGAACATCAACAAGTTCTACTTGAACTTCATTTGGTTGCTCTTGATTACATTTTGTATGATCTTTCATTTTGTCATCCCTTTTTTGATCAAAGAGCTTTGTTCTTTTCTTTTTATTTTCCATTGCATAAACCATTCAAATTAAGAGCTTCAATTCACCTATGCATATACAAAACCAGATATACCCAATAAAAAATCATAAATAATATTTATAAGTTCATAAATCTCACTAATTGAAAAAAAATTAAATTAAAAAAGAAAAAAAGAAAAAAGGAAAAAAATAAAGTATAAAATCAACTTGCTAGGAAAAAATCAAACCTCCTTGATGATAATTTCTTATGATCTCTCTTGAATGTAAAAGAATTTCTAAAAACACCCAAAAAATTCATTTTATTTAAAAAATCAATTTATATTTCACATTAAATTGATTTGCTTTTGATTTTAAAATTGGAAAAAAAAATCTCTAATATATGACGCTTAAGAGGCATGGTCTTTCATACGACCTGCTTAGTTGGCCCTTTGTTTCGGTCAGACCTAGT